>JBBBDQ010000488.1:6307500-6315000 GCA_037127315.1 Ascarosepion bandense
ACTTGCGGGAGATTAATGTTTAATTTTTAATATTTTTAGTAGATAATTAATTTACTTAACAACTCCAGTCAACAAAACAATATAACTATAAGAATATAGGGGAAATTAAATAAAAATTAACCGAAGTAAATTGTCAGTCGATTTGAACGAAATTTACATCTATATATAGGGTGTACCACACACACACAGACACACACACAGAGACACACACACACACACGCACACACACCCATACACACACACAAATGTGTGAGTATATATATATATATATATATATATATATATAGTGCAAACTTCGGGGACCGGGTTCCTCATACAAAAACAATGACAAAAGTCTATATAAACATATTTCTGCGAATCCTTCTTTTTTGAGTTATTACGTTTAAAGGAGATTTACATTAGATGGCGCTGTCTTGAAATGTAGACAAGTTTTCATTTGTAATTCGTGTACATTTTTGGCTCGGCCGTCTTCAAAGTTTAACGTGAGTCGTATAGATTTAACTGAGAATAATTAACTGTCTAATAATTACAGGATATTCATATTGTGAGCAGGCAGGTATGATTTTTATTACGGCTGCGCGAATGGTTAGGTATATATATATATATATATATATATATATATATATATATATATATATATATATAGCGTTAAATTGTGACGATGGTTAGTACCAAGATTTTGTTTTCAGAAGTTTACTGATAGAATGGCGTTTTTGGTTAACAGGTTTTGTCATGGAGTGCTCGATATCGTAATAGAGATTTAAAAGAAGTAATATCGAGAAATTAGTCAAGTAACTGAACAGAGTAATAACGATTCAAAGTTTCGTGAAAGCATTATTATTGTATCTGTACTCGCGTTGTGGTACAGTGGATATCGGCTCGGAACGAGAAGCCAGGGAGCCGAGCTCGAATTCCAGTTGAATCCATTGTATTCACTTACGCGCAAATACCCTTGGGAAAGGTATTAATCCGTCTCTTCCTTCCAGTTATTGGTTAAATAGCAGGACTGATTGGGTTCTATAGCCTTGGTCGGCAACCAGTCTACCGCAGAAAGCAATGGCAACCTACTGCGGATTAATCTTCTGCCCAGTCAGTCATGTCTCTAAAGAGACATGATCGCCCAAGCGTGTATCACGTATGGCACTTAACTGACTGACTCGCCAGGGTTTTGTTATCATGTTGCTGTTTTAGCTCTTAAGTGAATGTTGGCTTAATTGCTATATAGTGAGTTGTCATTATCTTATCATTTTGAGCTGACCTTTTTTACAGTGTTGTTTTTTTTTTACTTTGTTAGAACATGTAACCACTAAAAAACATAAGTCACGTTTAATTGTTTGTGTTCATGTGTGTATTTATACTTTATTTTACATTTTACCGTTTGATGATTATTATTATACTTCTTTTTCTTCTTGTTATTTTTTGTGGTGAATGAGTGCTTATAGATTTATATTTATAGGTGAGTATTTTGTACTATTTACATTATTCGAACTTTTGTCCTCATCTTCGATGCAATTTTTATAACATTTCAGCCGTTGAATTTAGAATTTAGAATCGATCCATTTATTACGGTCACTGAGGTATATCATTGTCTTTCCTTGTGTGATAACATCGGAGAACTATCAATGAAGATGAGGACAATAGTCCGAATAATATAAATAGGGTAAATATTGCCTCATATCAGAAATATAGACAAATATTGTAGGATCGTTACGGACCGGATACACCAAAAATATAGAGACGAATAAAAAAGTCGAACCTGAAGCTGGCATTAATATCAATCTACATGACATTCCTACACCGATAGAGAAAAATACGACTCATCCATATACGCTTGGCACCGAGACTTGTCGTAACTTTAACGAGAGCCCGTCTGGTCACAGAAAATGTAGGACACACCCTGAGCAAAGAAGGTATACAGTACAATCGATGGATGAATTAAAAATTACATTTCGATATCGCCCAGGTAATCGAGGCTTTCCTCATTAGAATTACTGTTGAAGAAGACCGGAAAGGATGCGTCAAAAGCTGGACAGACATTTCAAGCTTGAATTCAATGCAGTCAAGGTCTACCAACTACTGAAACTAAATAGATTATAATATCTAAAGGTAACACATGAACTCCATCACTACCCTGAAAATGTAGCTGTCAATATCAATCAACATCAGCTGAGAGCCTTTGAAGAGTCAGTGCTGAACAAGCCTCTCAACTTCGCAACAACCACCGGTGAATTCCATACTTAGACATCATTGTCCGTATCGAGGAAATAGCCTTGAGCATCCCTAAGGCACAAGTGGATAAGCTAAGATGAAAAGTGAGGCAGATACTGGAAAATGCCATGCCACTCAAATGAAACATCACGAAAGGGGAGAGGCTGGCAATCAAGACCTACAGAGGAATGAGAACATCATCATACTACCAGCTGACATAGGCAATTCAGCTGTAGTCATGGACAAAACTGTGTAAACCAACCAACTTGAAGACCTCGTTAGAGGTGGTAACTATGGCAAGGTAAAGAAAGATCACACTTTGAGAACTGAACGACAGCTGTGGTAGACCCTAATCAAGAACAAGGATCATTTCCAGCCTAGGACATACAAGCAGTTGTTATCAACGTTACAGCAAGCTACCTCACATGTATGGTCTACCTAATATTCACAAAGACAGCAATCTACTCAGTCCAATTGTTAGCAGTTTAGGCTCGGTGTGCCACACTCTGAGTCACTTCTTTGTAGATATAATTGACCCTCTGAAATGAATGTCTCCATCATATGTTCGAAACCCTGCCCACGTCTTGGAACTTATCAATGATGCTCCCGCTCAATGCAACCAGATGGTGAGCCTGGATGAGGTGAGTCTGTACAGCAAGGTACGAAATGTGGAGCCACTACCGGTAGTCAGGGACAGACTAGGATCGAATTCATCAATAAAAGGACGTACTACTATTCCACCAGATAATCTGATAGAATTGTTGATTTTCTGGATACGAACAACACACTTCGGACTGAAATCAGACATATATCGGCAGGATGAAGGCTTAGAAATGGGATCGCCATTAACACCATCACTGTCTAACATATACATAAAATACTTTGAAGAGATGGCATTATAATCCACAGCACTAAGGGCAACACTAAGCCTGAGATACGCTGATGGCAACTTTATACTCTGTCCACACGAGCAAGAGGTTCAGACGCTACTGAACCAATTGAATTCAATAATATCATCGATACAGTTCACTATGGAGAATGCTTAAACAGTGAGGGGTTTCAAGACATCCGTATACCGCAAGCCAACATTCACCGGACAATACCTAAACTTCAACTCCCGCCACACATACAATGTAAAGAAAGAGATTGTTTGCTGCATGCAACATCGAGCGAAAGTCATAAGCGGCGTTCCAGATATATACAAATATGAAATAGTCACTTATAAGCAGTGCTCTGCAACGTAACAATTATCCAAAGTAGCTGACAACAACTCCAACGAACAAAGACCGAAGGGTGCATGAGGATAACTCTCAGAAAACAGCCTTGATCTGTTTATCCTATGTGGAGGTGTTATCTTAGAAAATTCAAAAGAATCTGAAGTTCATATAATAGCAGGACAGACTTTATTAGTGGTTCTAAACTTCGCAGGTGTCAGACCCTGAAAACAGGAGGACACGACAGAAAAAATATATAGGAGCAACAGGTCACCTCATTAAAGTAAGGCTACAAGGATACTGAAAGGCCGTAACAAGAGTGGAGTTAGAAACATCAGGCGTAGCTGACCACATATGGAGGGAGAGGGAGTATCGCCACTCCCTATGAGATGGAGTTTAAATAATAGATAGAGAACACCATTGAAAACTACATAGACTTAAGGAAACAACGCATACGCTAGGCTGCAAAAATATCCTAAACCAACTAAGCATAGCTCAATGGATATAGGCGTTAGTTCCTTCCAGTGATTGTCCCAAAGAGTTGTGAGTTCAATACCTGTTTTGAGTTCAATACCAGACACAACCAAGAACATAGAGAGTCGAGTTAAAAGGAGATAACTCATGACTACCAGAAGCGGCTTTGCACAAGGAATGAGAATGATATACCCAAGTGATAATAATAAAGGGTTCGGTTCAAACTTCTTAGCACCTAAAGAAAGCCGGAGCGTACAATGACCGAAACGGCGTACAAATGTCAACAAAGATGAGGACAATAGTCCAAATAATTAAAATACTACTTCATCTCACACATATAAACAATTATTTTGTATTTGTGTTATAGAAACATAAATGCACACAGACACATACACATAACGCACATATATATGTATGTGTGTGTGTGTTGTAATATATATATATATATATATGTATATATATAAATTAGAGAAAACTTTCAAAATTCAAAGGTGTCGGATGTGCATTTCGACACAATCTCGCTGAAATGACGTAGAGTCTCTATTAGAGATCCTATGTCGAAATGTACATCCGACACCTTTGAATTTTAAAAATTTCTCTAATTTATATTGGCTCTGTATTCTTAATACATTGTGCTCTCTGCCTGCATCACTTTTTAATGTTAAAAATTTTAAATATTGATTAGGATCAGGTTCTTGGAATTTACCTTCCACTTCGGATTAAAGAAAAAAAAAATGAATGCATGAATTAATATATGAATGTAATTTTTACGCAAATTATGTGTTTTCAGGAAGCAAGTAAATATCTTCCGAATGACCAAACATTTATTTCAATTGAAAAATTAATAATTAGCACGGAATTTAATATAGAAACTATAAATTTGCTGACATATGAAAATATAATAGACATAATATAATTTTATATTATTTTTTATCTTTGCCTATGTCTTGGTTAACAACATATTATTAATTTCCGTTTATATTATGATGTATTTATCAATATTTGGTACGCGGAAGATCGCATATTAATGTTTATTTAACAACCAACAATCCTTAATGTTCAGATTAATTTAAAACTGCTCTATGCCTTTCAATTCATGGTTTTGTGCAAGGTGTCATACAAAACTACACAAATATTAAATATTTAGAGGAAGTACTTATAAATTTCCAATTGTTATTCTTGCAATCATTTCGTTCTGACATTCATTTTAACTGAGTTGGGAGACATTCTAGATTACAAAATCCAATATTTTTTTTCCAAATTATTTCTACTCCAATATTCCGGGTTGTTTACATGTTGTTCATAAGAACAATGAATTTTAATGATAAAACTTCATTTTTTGGAAATTTTTTAATGCCGATATCGGTTTTATATATTCAGTCAGTTACACAAAATTGTACAAACGGCTATTTCGTGGTAAACCTGTTCAAGTGAAATTTATGTGAGAGTTGTTTGCAATGATATGTATGGCATGACGATTCTTAGCTGTGTGGGTTAAAACTCGTGGAAGTAAGGAATGTATTTCGTCTGACCACTTTCCATAGAAAAAAAAACGATAGAGTAACGAGAGAGTAACGTGAGAAACGGGTTATGTGGTGGAAAATACATTTTCACTCACAAGGACACGGATTTTTCAATGAATATATATGCACGTTAAGAAGAGTAGGTTGTTTGGTGGTCATGTATTCAATATCTGGATGAAATCTGTCAAATTTTACATAGCGAAGAGTAGCTCAATCAAAAGGATAAATTGAAAGACTAGTTAACTTCTTCCAACTATCCTCTGTTTTTTTTTTCGGCAAAATAATGACAGCTTACGGACACGGAAAACAATACATCTCTTGAAAACAATCCAAGCAATTATTTTTTAACATAAAAATAACTCTGCTAGATACTATATCAGTGTTTAGAAGAAAACATAAACTGAAAATCATTAAAAAGTATTTAAGTTGAAAGAAGTCTTTCATTTTTATATAACTATTATAAAATAATAAATTTCAATGAGATGTACCCACAAAAAGCATATAATCTTGCTCATTTTCCGAGGAATTTCACGGTAGGGCATAACTGGATTCTAAGACTGAACCCAGAAAAATAACAAGAAGCCACTAATTACTGGATCTGTATCTTTTCATAGATTGCATAAAACGATCTACTTTTGTTTTAAAAAACAACAAATATTCGAAACGATATCGCTGCAGCGGTTTTTACATCATGCGAAAATGATCAGTCAATTAAGTGTCATACGTGATACACACTTTGGTGATCATCTCTCTTTCGAAACATTGACTGACTGGGCAGAAGATTTTCAGGTAGTAGATTGTCATTAATTTCTGCGATAAACTAGTTGCTAACCAAGGCTGTAGAACTTAATCTGCCGTGTTATTTAACCCATGATTGAAGGGAAGGGACAGGTTAATACATTTCCCAACGGTATTTGTGCGTAAGTGAATGCAACGAATTCAACTGGAATTCGAACTCAGCTCTTCGAGTTGTGGTGCGGTGAATACCGTCTCCCCAACGCACAATCTATAATGATATGAGCTATATAAATGCTAACGCGGGAATTGTTTAATCAGAATAAAATTCAGTAACATTTTAGAAATTTATGAGACGTTAATGTGTCAATTTTCTCTTTATCTATATCAATATTACACGGCTTTTCTGATTTATTGATGACTTACTTAGGTACATGAATAAAACCATATACTAATTAAGAAAAATGTATATATCTTTTAGACAACAAATATTAATTTATGAACATTTCCTTTACTGCGATATCACTTAACGTAAAATTTGTCTATTAATCACCTAGACTGAAAATTACCAAATATTTATACGAAATTCAATTTATTCAAGTAAGTATGATGCTTTACATTCTGTTATAATCATTATACCATTAACTTTTTTTTTTCTTTTGCAGGTAAGTTATTTTCCATATCAAAATTCTATTGGTAAATAGGTAAGAATAATTCATTTCTTAATTTCTTTATGGCCTGTGTCTGTTCCTTTATTTCTCTCTTTCTCTATCACTCACCTTTTCACACGTCTCATCTTTTTTCCGCACATTAAGGAAACTTCTGTTTTGATAAACATAGTTATTATGATTATAAACTATTACTAATATTTTAAAAGTCATGATACTGTTTATCACATATGTTACGTATATAAATTACTGAAATGAGGGCATAATTATATACTATGCTATGAATGCAAATTTCTACAAAATATTTTTACACTTTATTGTATAAATGTATGCAAACTTCTGTAACGAAAGAGAATTTATAAAGAATTCTATATATGCAAATGTCTGAAACAGTGACAGTTTGTTCGGCATTATTTGTATGCAGATATTTAATGATTTGCTTAATTAATACGGGAATGCAATTCATTAGCGAGATTTGTGAATAAGTAGTGGATACGTATAAGTTAATATCGTGCCATGGAAGTATTCATTTCAGTACAAGATTCTTCAAACACACACGCATATATATATATATATATATATATATATATATATATATACAAATGAATATATATATATATGTGTGTGTGTGTTTATTCTAATTTTCTTGTTTATTCATATATTACTAGTCTCTCATTT